>CM054003.1:0-13505 GCA_028641665.1 Chelonus formosanus
GGAATCGTCTCATCATAAACTATCGGATGGTATCTTCAAATTTATGATTCGAGCATAAATCATGATTTTGAAAATTTTGAAGGTAAGAATGAAATTTTGTTCGAATTCTGAGTAAGACAACTGATTCTTCCTAACTTGGATCAAATGGATTATAAATTTTACAAAGAATCGGAAAATACTGTTTTTTTGCTAAACGTACTATTGGACCGGAAGTTGGCTGTTTTTGAGCATAAATCATGTACTAATCATAATTTCAAGGAGTGTATTAGAAAGCTCTCGCTCTCACGATTCCATTGATATGCTTATTTTTCATTTTCGCCCGACAGGAACCAAGTTATTTGACGTTTAAAATTGAATGAAACCGGAAGTTGGCTGTTTTTGAGCATAAATCATGCGCTAATCATAATTTCAAGGAGTGTATTAGAAAGCTCTCGCTCTCACGATTCCATTGATATGCTTGTTTTCCATTTTCGCCCGACAGGAACCAAGTTATTTGACGTTTAAAATTGAATGAAACCGGAAGTTGGCTGTTTTTGAGCATAAATCATGCGCTAATCATAATTTCAAGGAGTGTATTAGAAAGCTCTCGCTCTCACGATTCTATTAATATGCTTGTTTTCCATTTTCGCCCGACAGGAACCAAGTTATTTGACGTTTAAAATTGAATGAAACCGGAAGTTGGCTGTTTTTGAGCATAAATCATGCGCTAATCATAATTTCAAGGAGTGTATTAGAAAGCTCTCGCTCTCACGATTCCATTGATATGCTTGTTTTCCATTTTCGCCCGACAGGAACCAAGTTATTTGACGTTTAAAATTGAATGAAACCGGAAGTTGGCTGTTTTTGAGCATAAATCATGCGCTAATCATAATTTCAAGGAGTGTATTAGAAAGCTCTCGCTCTCACGATTCCATTGATATGCTTATTTTCACTGTACGATCAGTAGATCGAGAGATATTAACAAAAATAAAAAATATGCTGAAGATAATCATAAGAAAATCTTTAAACGCTCATAACTCGGAAACTATGAGAGATACGGCATTTTTGACGGGGTGTCTTCCGGTAGGGGGAGTCGAATTTTTCTCCTACGTTTAGAGCTTTCATATGAGCCCTCGATCAACCCCGTGGCATCGTTAGCATAGAAGTTATGCATATTTCTATGTTTTAGGGTTTTTTGCAAATATCTTGATATCCTTCCATGAAACATAGACAACGACTAGTGTTTTGGAATCGTCTCATCATAAACTATCGGATGGTATCTTCAAATTTATGATTCAAGCATAAATCATGATTTTGAAAATTTTAAAGGTAAGAATAAAATTTTGTTCAAATTCTGAGTAAGACAACTGATTCTTCCTAACTTGGATCAAATGGATTATAAATTTTACAAAGAATCGGAAAATACTGTTTTTTTGCTAAACGTACTATTGGACCGGAAGTTGGCTGTTTTTGAGCATAAATCATGTGCTAATTATAATTTTGAGGAGTGTATTGAAAAGCTTTCGCTCTCACGATTCTATTAATATGCTTGTTTTTCATTTTCGCCCGACAGGAACCAAGTTATTTGACGTTTAAAATTGAATGAAACCGGAAGTTGGCTGTTTTTGAGCATAAATCATGCGCTAATCATAATTTCAAGGAGTGTATTAGAAAGCTCTCGCTCTCACGATTCCATTGATATGCTTATTTTCACTGTACGATCAGTAGATCGAGAGATATTAACAAAAATAAAAAATATGCTGAAGATAATCATAAGAAAATCTTTAAACGCTCATAACTCGGAAACTATGAGAGATACGGCATTTTTGACGGGGTGTCTTCCGGTAGGGGGAGTCGAATTTTTCTCCTACGTTTAGAGCTTTCATATGAGCCCTCGATCAACCCCGTGGCATCGTTAGCATAGAAGTTATGCATATTTCTATGTTTTAGGGTTTTTTGCAAATATCTTGATATCCTTCCATGAAACATAGACAACGACTAGTGTTTTGGAATCGTCTCATCATAAACTATCGGATGGTATCTTCAAATTTATGATTCGAGCATAAATCATGATTTTGAAAATTTTAAAGGTAAGAATAAAATTTTGTTCGAAATTCTGAGTAAGACAACTGATTCTTCCTAACTTGGATCAAATGGATTATAAATTTTACAAAGAATCGGAAAATACTGTTTTTTTGCTAAACGTACTATTGGACCGGAAGTTGGCTGTTTTTGAGCATAAATCATGTACTAATCATAATTTCAAGGAGTGTATTAGAAAGCTCTCGCTCTCACGATTCCATTGATATGCTTGTTTTCCATTTTCGCCCGACAGGAACCAAGTTATTTGACGTTTAAAATTGAATGAAACCGGAAGTTGGCTGTTTTTGAGCATAAATCATGCGCTAATCATAATTTCAAGGAGTGTATTAGAAAGCTCTCGCTCTCACGATTCCATTGATATGCTTGTTTTCCATTTTCGCCCGACAGGAACCAAGTTATTTGACGTTTAAAATTGAATGAAACCGGAAGTTGGCTGTTTTTGAGCATAAATCATGCGCTAATCATAATTTCAAGGAGTGTATTAGAAAGCTCTCGCTCTCACGATTCCATTGATATGCTTATTTTCACTGTACGATCAGTAGATCGAGAGATATTAACAAAAATAAAAAATATGCTGAAGATAATCATAAGAAAATCTTTAAACGCTCATAACTCGGAAACTATGAGAGATACGGCATTTTTGACGGGGTGTCTTCCGGTAGGGGGAGTCGAATTTTTCTCCTACGTTTAGAGCTTTCATATGAGCCCTCGATCAACCCCGTGGCATCGTTAGCATAGAAGTTATGCATATTTCTATGTTTTAGGGTTTTTTGCAAATATCTTGATATCCTTCCATGAAACATAGACAACGACTAGTGTTTTGGAATCGTCTCATCATAAACTATCGGATGGTATCTTCAAATTTATGATTCGAGCATAAATCATGATTTTGAAAATTTTGAAGGTAAGAATGAAATTTTGTTCGAATTCTGAGTAAGACAACTGATTCTTCCTAACTTGGATCAAATGGATTATAAATTTTACAAAGATCGGAAAATCTGTTTTTTTGCTAAAGTACTATGGACGATTGTTTTTGAGCATAAATCATGTCAATCATATTTTGGAGTGTATTGAAAGCTTCGCTCCACGATTCATTGATTGCTTGTTTTCATTTTCGCCCGACAGGACCAAGTTATTTGACGTTTAAAATGAATGAAACCGGAAGTTGGCTGTTTTTGAGCATAAATCATGCGCTAATCATAATTTCAAGGAGTGTATTAGAAAGCTCTCGCTCTCACGATTCCATTGATATGCTTGTTTTCCATTTTCGCCCGACAGGAACCAAGTTATTTGACGTTTAAAATTGAATGAAACCGGAAGTTGGCTGTTTTTGAGCATAAATCATGCGCTAATCATAATTTCAAGGAGTGTATTAGAAAGCTCTCGCTCTCACGATTCCATTGATATGCTTATTTTCACTGTACGATCAGTAGATCGAGAGATATTAACAAAAATAAAAAATATGCTGAAGATAATCATAAGAAAATCTTTAAACGCTCATAACTCGGAAACTATGAGAGATACGGCATTTTTGACGGGGTGTCTTCCGGTAGGGGGAGTCGAATTTTTCTCCTACGTTTAGAGCTTTCATATGAGCCCTCGATCAACCCCGTGGCATCGTTAGCATAGAAGTTATGCATATTTCTATGTTTTAGGGTTTTTTGCAAATATCTTGATATCCTTCCATGAAACATAGACAACGACTAGTGTTTTGGAATCGTCTCATCATAAACTATCGGATGGTATCTTCAAATTTATGATTCGAGCATAAATCATGATTTTGAAAATTTTAAAGGTAAGAATGAAATTTTGTTCGAAATTCTGAGTAAGACAACTGATTCTTCCTAACTTGGATCAAATGGATTATAAATTTTACAAAGAATCGGAAAATACTGTTTTTTTGCTAAACGTACTATTGGACCGGAAGTTGGCTGTTTTTGAGCATAAATCATGTGCTAATTATAATTTTGAGGAGTGTATTGAAGAGCTTTCGCTCTCACGATTCTATTAATATGCTTGTTTTCCATTTTCGCCCGACAGGAACCAAGTTATTTGACGTTTAAAATTGAATGAAACCGGAAGTTGGCTGTTTTTGAGCATAAATCATGCGCTAATCATAATTTCAAGGAGTGTATTAGAAAGCTCTCGCTCTCACGATTCCATTGATATGCTTGTTTTCCATTTTCGCCCGACAGGAACCAAGTTATTTGACGTTTAAAATTGAATGAAACCGGAAGTTGGCTGTTTTTGAGCATAAATCATGCGCTAATCATAATTTCAAGGAGTGTATTAGAAAGCTCTCGCTCTCACGATTCCATTGATATGCTTATTTTCACTGTACGATCAGTAGATCGAGAGATATTAACAAAAATAAAAAATATGCTGAAGATAATCATAAGAAAATCTTTAAACGCTCATAACTCGGAAACTATGAGAGATACGGCATTTTTGACGGGGTGTCTTCCGGTAGGGGGAGTCGAATTTTTCTCCTACGTTTAGAGCTTTCATATGAGCCCTCGATCAACCCCGTGGCATCGTTAGCATAGAAGTTATGCATATTTCTATGTTTTAGGGTTTTTTGCAAATATCTTGATATCCTTCCATGAAACATAGACAACGACTAGTGTTTTGGAATCGTCTCATCATAAACTATCGGATGGTATCTTCAAATTTATGATTCGAGCATAAATCATGATTTTGAAAATTTTGAAGGTAAGAATGAAATTTTGTTCGAATTCTGAGTAAGACAACTGATTCTTCCTAACTTGGATCAAATGGATTATAAATTTTACAAAGAATCGGAAAATACTGTTTTTTTGCTAAACGTACTATTGGACCGGAAGTTGGCTGTTTTTGAGCATAAATCATGTGCTAATTATAATTTTGAGGAGTGTATTGAAAAGCTTTCGCTCTCACGATTCTATTAATATGCTTGTTTTTCATTTTCGCCCGACAGGAACCAAGTTATTTGACGTTTAAAATTGAATGAAACCGGAAGTTGGCTGTTTTTGAGCATAAATCATGCGCTAATCATAATTTCAAGGAGTGTATTAGAAAGCTCTCGCTCTCACGATTCCATTGATATGCTTGTTTTCCATTTTCGCCCGACAGGAACCAAGTTATTTGACGTTTAAAATTGAATGAAACCGGAAGTTGGCTGTTTTTGAGCATAAATCATGCGCTAATCATAATTTCAAGGAGTGTATTAGAAAGCTCTCGCTCTCACGATTCCATTGATATGCTTGTTTTCCATTTTCGCCCGACAGGAACCAAGTTATTTGACGTTTAAAATTGAATGAAACCGGAAGTTGGCTGTTTTTGAGCATAAATCATGCGCTAATCATAATTTCAAGGAGTGTATTAGAAAGCTCTCGCTCTCACGATTCCATTGATATGCTTATTTTCACTGTACGATCAGTAGATCGAGAGATATTAACAAAAATAAAAAATATGCTGAAGATAATCATAAGAAAATCTTTAAACGCTCATAACTCGGAAACTATGAGAGATACGGCATTTTTGACGGGGTGTCTTCCGGTAGGGGGAGTCGAATTTTTCTCCTACGTTTAGAGCTTTCATATGAGCCCTCGATCAACCCCGTGGCATCGTTAGCATAGAAGTTATGCATATTTCTATGTTTTAGGGTTTTTTGCAAATATCTTGATATCCTTCCATGAAACATAGACAACGACTAGTGTTTTGGAATCGTCTCATCATAAACTATCGGATGGTATCTTCAAATTTATGATTCGAGCATAAATCATGATTTTGAAAATTTTAAGGTAAGAATGAAATTTTGTTCGAATTCTGAGTAAGACAACTGATTCTTTCTAACTTGGATCAAATGGATTATAAATTTTACAAAGAATCGGAAAATACTGTTTTTTTGCTAAACGTACTATTGGACCGGAAGTTGGCTGTTTTTGAGCATAAATCATGTACTAATCATAATTTCAAGGAGTGTATTAGAAAGCTCTCGCTCTCACGATTCCATTGATATGCTTGTTTTCCATTTTCGCCCGACAGGAACCAAGTTATTTGACGTTTAAAATTGAATGAAACCGGAAGTTGGCTGTTTTTGAGCATAAATCATGCGCTAATCATAATTTCAAGGAGTGTATTAGAAAGCTCTCGCTCTCACGATTCCATTGATATGCTTGTTTTCCATTTTCGCCCGACAGGAACCAAGTTATTTGACGTTTAAAATTGAATGAAACCGGAAGTTGGCTGTTTTTGAGCATAAATCATGCGCTAATCATAATTTCAAGGAGTGTATTAGAAAGCTCTCGCTCTCACGATTCCATTGATATGCTTATTTTCACTGTACGATCAGTAGATCGAGAGATATTAACAAAAATAAAAAATATGCTGAAGATAATCATAAGAAAATCTTTAAACGCTCATAACTCGGAAACTATGAGAGATACGGCATTTTTGACGGGGTGTCTTCCGGTAGGGGGAGTCGAATTTTTCTCCTACGTTTAGAGCTTTCATATGAGCCCTCGATCAACCCCGTGGCATCGTTAGCATAGAAGTTATGCATATTTCTATGTTTTAGGGTTTTTTGCAAATATCTTGATATCCTTCCATGAAACATAGACAACGACTAGTGTTTTGGAATCGTCTCATCATAAACTATCGGATGGTATCTTCAAATTTATGATTCAAGCATAAATCATGATTTTGAAAATTTTAAAGGTAAGAATAAAATTTTGTTCAAATTCTGAGTAAGACAACTGATTCTTCCTAACTTGGATCAAATGGATTATAAATTTTACAAAGAATCGGAAAATACTGTTTTTTTGCTAAACGTACTATTGGACCGGAAGTTGGCTGTTTTTGAGCATAAATCATGTGCTAATTATAATTTCAAGGAGTGTATTAGAAAGCTCTCGCTCTCACGATTCCATTGATATGCTTGTTTTCCATTTTCGCCCGACAGGAACCAAGTTATTTGACGTTTAAAATTGAATGAAACCGGAAGTTGGCTGTTTTTGAGCATAAATCATGCGCTAATCATAATTTCAAGGAGTGTATTAGAAAGCTCTCGCTCTCACGATTCCATTGATATGCTTGTTTTCCATTTTCGCCCGACAGGAACCAAGTTATTTGACGTTTAAAATTGAATGAAACCGGAAGTTGGCTGTTTTTGAGCATAAATCATGCGCTAATCATAATTTCAAGGAGTGTATTAGAAAGCTCTCGCTCTCACGATTCCATTGATATGCTTATTTTCACTGTACGATCAGTAGATCGAGAGATATTAACAAAAATAAAAAATATGCTGAAGATAATCATAAGAAAATCTTTAAACGCTCATAACTCGGAAACTATGAGAGATACGGCATTTTTGACGGGGTGTCTTCCGGTAGGGGGAGTCGAATTTTTCTCCTACGTTTAGAGCTTTCATATGAGCCCTCGATCAACCCCGTGGCATCGTTAGCATAGAAGTTATGCATATTTCTATGTTTTAGGGTTTTTTGCAAATATCTTGATATCCTTCCATGAAACATAGACAACGACTAGTGTTTTGGAATCGTCTCATCATAAACTATCGGATGGTATCTTCAAATTTATGATTCGAGCATAAATCATGATTTTGAAAATTTTAAAGGTAAGAATGAAATTTTGTTCGAATTCTGAGTAAGACAACTGATTCTTTCTAACTTGGATCAAATGGATTATAAATTTTACAAAGAATCGGAAAATACTGTTTTTTTGCTAAACGTACTATTGGACCGGAAGTTGGCTGTTTTTGAGCATAAATCATGTACTAATCATAATTTCAAGGAGTGTATTAGAAAGCTCTCGCTCTCACGATTCCATTGATATGCTTGTTTTCCATTTTCGCCCGACAGGAACCAAGTTATTTGACGTTTAAAATTGAATGAAACCGGAAGTTGGCTGTTTTTGAGCATAAATCATGCGCTAATCATAATTTCAAGGAGTGTATTAGAAAGCTCTCGCTCTCACGATTCCATTGATATGCTTGTTTTCCATTTTCGCCCGACAGGAACCAAGTTATTTGACGTTTAAAATTGAATGAAACCGGAAGTTGGCTGTTTTTGAGCATAAATCATGTGCTAATCATAATTTCAAGGAGTGTATTAGAAAGCTCTCGCTCTCACGATTCTATTAATATGCTTGTTTTTCATTTTCGCCCGACAGGAACCAAGTTATTTGACGTTTAAAATTGAATGAAACCGGAAGTTGGCTGTTTTTGAGCATAAATCATGCGCTAATCATAATTTCAAGGAGTGTATTAGAAAGCTCTCGCTCTCACGATTCCATTGATATGCTTGTTTTCCATTTTCGCCCGACAGGAACCAAGTTATTTGACGTTTAAAATTGAATGAAACCGGAAGTTGGCTGTTTTTGAGCATAAATCATGCGCTAATCATAATTTCAAGGAGTGTATTAGAAAGCTCTCGCTCTCACGATTCCATTGATATGCTTATTTTCACTGTACGATCAGTAGATCGAGAGATATTAACAAAAATAAAAAATATGCTGAAGATAATCATAAGAAAATCTTTAAACGCTCATAACTCGGAAACTATGAGAGATACGGCATTTTTGACGGGGTGTCTTCCGGTAGGGGGAGTCGAATTTTTCTCCTACGTTTAGAGCTTTCATATGAGCCCTCGATCAACCCCGTGGCATCGTTAGCATAGAAGTTATGCATATTTCTATGTTTTAGGGTTTTTTGCAAATATCTTGATATCCTTCCATGAAACATAGACAACGACTAGTGTTTTGGAATCGTCTCATCATAAACTATCGGATGGTATCTTCAAATTTATGATTCGAGCATAAATCATGATTTTGAAAATTTTAGAGGTAAGAATGAAATTTTGTTCAAATTCTGAGTAAGACAACTGATTCTTTCTAACTTGGATCAAATGGATTATAAATTTTACAAAGAATCGGAAAATACTGTTTTTTTGCTAAACGTACTATTGGACCGGAAGTTGGCTGTTTTTGAGCATAAATCATGTGCTAATTATAATTTCAAGGAGTGTATTAGAAAGCTCTTGCTCTCACGATTCCATTGATATGCTTGTTTTCCATTTTCGCCCGACAGGAACCAAGTTATTTGACGTTTAAAATTGAATGAAACCGGAAGTTGGCTGTTTTTGAGCATAAATCATGCGCTAATCATAATTTCAAGGAGTGTATTAGAAAGCTCTCGCTCTCACGATTCCATTGATATGCTTGTTTTCCATTTTCGCCCGACAGGAACCAAGTTATTTGACGTTTAAAATTGAATGAAACCGGAAGTTGGCTGTTTTTGAGCATAAATCATGCGCTAATCATAATTTCAAGGAGTGTATTAGAAAGCTCTCGCTCTCACGATTCCATTGATATGCTTATTTTCACTGTACGATCAGTAGATCGAGAGATATTAACAAAAATAAAAAATATGCTGAAGATAATCATAAGAAAATCTTTAAACGCTCATAACTCGGAAACTATGAGAGATACGGCATTTTTGACGGGGTGTCTTCCGGTAGGGGGAGTCGAATTTTTCTCCTACGTTTAGAGCTTTCATATGAGCCCTCGATCAACCCCGTGGCATCGTTAGCATAGAAGTTATGCATATTTCTATGTTTTAGGGTTTTTTGCAAATATCTTGATATCCTTCCATGAAACATAGACAACGACTAGTGTTTTGGAATCGTCTCATCATAAACTATCGGATGGTATCTTCAAATTTATGATTCGAGCATAAATCATGATTTTGAAAATTTTAGAAGGTAAGAATGAAATTTTGTTCGAATTCTGAGTAAGACAACTGATTCTTCCTAACTTGGATCAAATGGATTATAAATTTTACAAAGAATCGGAAAATACTGTTTTTTTGCTAAACGTACTATTGGACCGGAAGTTGGCTGTTTTTGAGCATAAATCATGTGCTAATCATAATTTCAAGGAGTGTATTAGAAAGCTCTCGCTCTCACGATTCCATTGATATGCTTGTTTTCCATTTTCGCCCGACAGGAACCAAGTTATTTGACGTTTAAAATTGAATGAAACCGGAAGTTGGCTGTTTTTGAGCATAAATCATGGCTAATCATAATTTCAGGAGTGTATTAGAAAGCTCTCGCTCTCACGATCATTATATGCTTGTTTTCCATTTTCGCCCGACAGGAACCAGTTATTTGACGTTTAAAATTGAATGAAACCGAGTTGCTGTTTTTGAGCATAAATCATGCGCTAATCATAATTTCAAGGAGTGTATTAGAAAGCTCTCGCTCTCACGATTCCATTGATATGCTTGTTTTCCATTTTCGCCCGACAGGAACCAAGTTATTTGACGTTTAAAATTGAATGAAACCGGAAGTTGGCTGTTTTTGAGCATAAATCATGCGCTAATCATAATTTCAAGGAGTGTATTAGAAAGCTCTCGCTCTCACGATTCCATTGATATGCTTATTTTCACTGTACGATCAGTAGATCGAGAGATATTAACAAAAATAAAAAATATGCTGAAGATAATCATAAGAAAATCTTTAAACGCTCATAACTCGGAAACTATGAGAGATATGGCATTTTTGACGGGGAGTCTTCCGGTAGGGGGAGTCGAATTTTTCTCCTACGTTTAAAGCTTTCATATGAGCCCTCGATCAACCCCGTAGCATCGTTAGCATAGAAGTTATGCATATTTCTATGTTTTAGGGTTTTTTGCAAATATCTTGATATCCTTCCATAGAACATAGACAACGACTAGTGTTTTGGAATCGTCTCATCATAAACTATCGGATGGTATCTTCAAATTTATGATTCGAGCATAAATCATGATTTTGAAAATTTTAGAGGTAAGAATGAAATTTTGTTCAAATTCTGAGTAAGACAACTGATTCTTTCTAACTTGGATCAAATGGATTATAAATTTTACAAAGAATCGGAAAATACTGTTTTTTTGCTAAACGTACCATTGGACCGGAAGTTGGCTGTTTTTGAGCATAAATCATGCGCTAATCATAATTTCAAGGAGTGTATTAGAAAGCTCTTGCTCTCACGATTCCATTGATATGCTTGTTTTCCATTTTCGCCCGACAGGAACCAAGTTATTTGACGTTTAAAATTGAATGAAACCGGAAGTTGGCTGTTTTTGAGCATAAATCATGCGCTAATCATAATTTCAAGGAGTGTATTAGAAAGCTCTCGCTCTCACGATTCCATTGATATGCTTGTTTTCCATTTTCGCCCGACAGGAACCAAGTTATTTGACGTTTAAAATTGAATGAAACCGGAAGTTGGCTGTTTTTGAGCATAAATCATGCGCTAATCATAATTTCAAGAAGTGTATTAGAAAGCTCTCGCTCTCACGATTCCATTGATATGCTTATTTTCACTGTACGATCAGTAGATCGAGAGATATTAACAAAAATAAAAAATATGCTGAAGATAATCATAAGAAAATCTTTAAACGCTCATAACTCGGAAACTATGAGAGATACGGCATTTTTGACGGGGTGTCTTCCGGTAGGGGGAGTCGAATTTTTCTCCTACGTTTAGAGCTTTCATATGAGCCCTCGATCAACCCCGTGGCATCGTTAGCATAGAAGTTATGCATATTTCTATGTTTTAGGGTTTTTTGCAAATATCTTGATATCCTTCCATGAAACATAGACAACGACTAGTGTTTTGGAATCGTCTCATCATAAACTATCGGATGGTATCTTCAAATTTATGATTCGAGCATAAATCATGATTTTAAAAATTTTAAAGGTAAGAATGAAATTTTGTTCGAATTCTGAGTAAGACAACTGATTCTTCCTAACTTGGATCAAATGGATTATAAATTTTACAAAGAATCGGAAAATACTGTTTTTTTGCTAAACGTACTATTGGACCGGAAGTTGGCTGTTTTTGAGCATAAATCATGTGCTAATTATAATTTCAAGGAGTGTATTAGAAAGCTCTTGCTCTCACGATTCCATTGATATGCTTGTTTTCCATTTTCGCCCGACAGGAACCAAGTTATTTGACGTTTAAAATTGAATGAAACCGGAAGTTGGCTGTTTTTGAGCATAAATCATGCGCTAATCATAATTTCAAGGAGTGTATTAGAAAGCTCTCGCTCTCACGATTCCATTGATATGCTTGTTTTCCATTTTCGCCCGACAGGAACCAAGTTATTTGACGTTTAAAATTGAATGAAACCGGAAGTTGGCTGTTTTTGAGCATAAATCATCCGCTAATCATAATTTCAAGAAGTGTATTAGAAAGCTCTCGCTCTCACGATTCCATTGATATGCTTATTTTCACTGTACGATCAGTAGATCGAGAGATATTAACAAAAATAAAAAATATGCTGAAGATAATCATAAGAAAATCTTTAAACGCTTATAACTCGGAAACTATGAGAGATATGGCATTTTTGACGGGGAGTCTTCCGGTAGGGGGAGTCGAATTTTTCTCCTACGTTTAGAGCTTTCATATGAGCCCTCGATCAACCCCGTGGCATCGTTAGCATAGAAGTTATGCATATTTCTATGTTTTAGGGTTTTTTGCAAATATCTTGATATCCTTCCATGAAACATAGACAACGACTAGTGTTTTGGAATCGTCTCATCATAAACTATCGGATGGTACCTTCAAATTTATGATTCGAGCATAAATCATGATTTTTGAAAATTTCAGAAAATGACTCATGGTTAAAAAATTCGTAATTATCTAATCCCGTTAGTCAAAATTGCAACTATTCTTTATAAACGTGGGCCCAATCGGCTGAGTATTGAGTAGTTAATGCATTCCTCTTCAATGTTTATATCATCAATAAATTAACTTCAGCAGGATTGTTTCGGCTTTTTCTACACTGAAATCTCCTTTCCGTCGTCTAGAAAATAATTTTTGACTGTTGAAACCATTTAAAAATAACCTGAACTATTTTCATTAGCGGGGTGACATTAAACTGAGTATTGAGTCCACGCATACTGATTAATTGTTTGTTCCGTAGATGAAATAATCTCAGTAGTTTTATTCCCGCTTTTTTTCAATGTTTTTGTCGCATATTGATCGAATATCAATAAAATAATAATTGTGTACGATAATTAGATAGAAAATATGTTTTTTTTTCAATGGAGTTTTATTGCTGTTCTCTATATTTTTTATTATGAAAAATAAACCATTAATTATTTCTATTCTATTCAATATTCATAGATAATTCTTACTTCGACCCGTATGTGCCGATTTTTTATTTATTAAAAAATTAATTTTAACGCATAACACCTAATAAGTTTGGTAATTTCCGTAGTTTTAGTACTCAGATGAATTATTCTAAATTCGATTAGGGTCTCAAAAATTTATGATTGGAACCGTTATTTAAAAAAATCCATCTCACTCGGCATTTACTCTTAATGTATGAACCAGGCATTTATGACTGTGTGTGTATGTGCTATCTGTAAAAATTCTAC